>JXWZ01004772.1:0-24535 GCA_000956215.1 Anopheles farauti No. 4 | reverse complement strand
GACTAAAAGCTAATAAATAAGCTTTGCATTAGTTCACCGCCCACCCCGCCCCGTTGGCAATGGCGCGCAGTTTTTCATACTTAACCCTCATTATCATTCCACCATCGGCGTCGTCCGTTCGTCGGCGATGGATTCATCCAATCCATCTCCCTCAGTGCAACCACCTGGTCCTGGGGGGGGATGGAGTGGGTGGGTCGTAAATCGCACACCCGGTGGCTAATGTTGCCAGTGTGCTTTACCTTACCCTTCATCAAAGATTAGCTCGGAAAGTGGAAGCGGAGCCAAAGTCGTCTTCGGACGTTTTTTTTTTTTTTTTTTCAAACTAAATTCCACCATTTCCATTGGCCAGACGTTGTTGCAAAAGCGCACCACAAACCAAGGGGACGCTTGAAAAAAGCAAAGTGAAATAAAGTTCCACCTGCGAGCAGCACCATCAGGTTGCTTTTATTTGCCATTTCCCACTGAGACACGGGGTGGGTCACCATCGGCACTAAATGAATGTTATGACTGTTTGATAGTTTTTGGCACGCAAATACCACGTGGCTTCGGAACGGGCGAGAGACCAACGCTAACTGGCTGAAGGTGCCGAAATAATGGACACTTGCAGCGAACACACCACCTGCCGAGCGTGTGGCCTACTGCGTTGTTTCTTGTTTGTTTTGTTTTTCATCAGCCAGTACCGACCAGTTCTATCTTAACGAAAATAACACAAATATTTGGCACGTGATTCATGTGCTTTACGGGAAGCGGCAAGGGGGAAGCAAAACCACCCCTCGTCGCCTCTCTAATCTCGAACTGAATCGATGTTGTTTTCTGCGAACTAGATTAGAAAACATTCCACCCAGTTTCGATTGCATGAGAAGTAGGGGGAAAAAAGAGCAAAAAACAACACACCAAACCCAAAACCTCAAACTTCCCCCCTCGGCAGCCACCGTCCTCCGTTCGCATGAAATCAAATCCAGCATCGCATCACCGGAAGGCTATTTTTGGGGTTCGGGTTGTGTTTTACAACCAAACCGGGTGAATCCGGTATCCGCACGCCACCGCCCGGTCCAGGTGGCTCGCCCGCCCAATACACGTGCATTAATGTTCTGATAATGAATGCACCCCTTCTTCCCCCTGGCGGCAATACCGGCCGCTTAGGGCGGGCAATGATTTGCATCTGACCTTGACAGTGTGCCGATGTGCGATGTAAAGTTTACAGTGTCATTTGAAAGTTTTTCGTTTTGTGGCCAGTTTCAAATTCACTTACACACCAGCGTAAGTTCAATTAAATTTTATCGCAAACTTCGCCTCGACTGTAGTAGGCGTCGCGACGTACGTTTCGATGCACGGTGGTCGTGAAGCGGGTTGCGGGCTGGACAAAATTTGGTAACGGGGATGGGTGAAGTATTTGTTGAAAGATTTTTTTAAATTTTAGTATAAAAAATTATCAAAATCGAATTTGACAATTTTATTCGCTATATTGAAATTATTTTGGAGGTTAGAAGCCGAGTGTAAACAATTTCGAAAAGCGATCCCTTGGCAGTTAGGAATTTGAGCCAAATGTTCACATTGTGTTGTGGTTTGTCATTTAATCGGGTCTTAAATTGTATAACATTTTTCCTGGCAATACTCTAAAGTTAAAGAATCGAGTTTTATTCATGATATATTACAACTATTCTATTTTACTGAAACTTTCAAAGGATTTTTAATTAAATTTTTGGCTTTGCTTTGCGTAGAGCAAATAAAACATAAAAACTGGCCAAAACATTTACTTTAACAAATGTAGCATAGAACCTTGTTTTGAGTTTTGTTACGAAATCCACTACAAAGAAATGTGTAACGAAAGAATTCTCACTTCTCGCTCACCACATTCCCGCAAAACAACTCGCCCGCCAAGGTCAAGGCGCTCATAGTGCGGCCAGCCGGCCAAACGCGCACCGCAAACATGCGTGTGTATTTTCCACGCGGTTGCGATTGCGATTGCTTCGAATCTATTTTTTCTCCACCAACGCGTAGTGGCGGCCGTTTCTTTGGTGCTTCTTCTTGTTTTCCAGTGTTTCGTTTTCATCTTCGTTCGCCTACCATGCACGATGCTTATGCTCGCATCCGCCTTATCCGCACATATCCGCGTACCGTCCGGATTCCCATTTCCTTCCCGAGTTTGCCCAGTTTGCGGCTGAACATTTTTCGCTTATCGTCGGCTCCTGCATTCCACTATCAAAAGCCTCCCCACTGGGGGAGGGGTGGGGTGAAATTAATTCCCCATAAAAGCAGATCCGTTTTCCGAACGATTTCTGCGCACACACGCGCATAATATGTGCGTAAGTCGCTCGCACCAGCAGAATATGATTTGTTCGCTGGCTATTGCTCGTCTCTGTCTCACACACGGTCCCGCGGGACTGGGGAATTGTGATGGGGGGAACCGCGTCGGGGGTGTTGGTTGTTTACGCATATTACGCACAAACACACAGACGAAAACATCCTCCTCAACCACCCCGAAAACCCCATGGCTCAACCCCCATTCACACCATCTCCCAGACAGCACACACACACACACCAATAAAAAAAAACCATCCGACGAGTTTGCTATTCTTGCGTCGAAAATCGGCGAATTTTTAGAATTCGCCACCCAAACCATTCGGTGCCGTGTGGCGTCCCGTTCCTGCTCGCACGCCTTTTTTCTTCCCTCCCGCTCGCACACCCACCTCGCCGGCGAGTTTCGTTCCTCTTTCTCCGTTGTTTTCGTGGTCGCTTTTCGCTTTCAATTTAGCTTCCGTCTCATTCGCGCGACCGCTTTCGCTCTCTCGCTCTCTCCTGCTCCTCTATCTATCCCCAGTATGGAAGAACCAAAATGGGGGACGGCGCAGCAACAAGAGATTACGGCCCGGTGCCGTTTTGGAGAGCGCGTACGCACTTTTTTCCCACCCCCACCTCCCTCACCAGCCCTCGAAAATTCGCTCGACGAAGCGTTACTCTATCTATTTCGCACCCTTTTTCGCGGCAAGGGTTGCTTCGATGGTTTTCTATTCTACGCACAGCAACAAGAGACAAAATGAAACACAAAAAATAAATAAAAACAAAAATAATGAACCCAAAAGCGTGTAACAAACCAAAAAAAAATAGATTCAAACAAAACCCAAAAAGATCACCTTCCCCGACTTTACACACATACACACACACACACACACACAGAAAACACATCGTGCCAGCTCCAGCAGGCTTTGGCTTTTTTGCCTTCGCCAAATTTCCGTTCTGCCACTGCTACTTGCGCTCCGTTTTTTTTTTTTGTTGCTCTTTCTCTTCATTAGCGTAGAGCAAGAGCGCATGTAACAAACAACAAAACGCACTTTTTAACCCCCCCCCAAAGGTTTGTTTTTTTTCGGTATTGGTGTGGCGGTGGACCCCGGGAACGGCCGGACGAGATTCGCCTGGGGGATGAGAATCTGCGTACGCTTGTGTGTTTTTTTTTTTTTTGTAAATTTTTCGCACTATTTCGCTCTGCCTCTGCACGCATTCGCCAGGAGTCGTTGAACGGGCACGGCCCAGGAATCCACCCCACACGGCCGGAGGTCGATAGCACCGCTGGGGAGGGAAATTGTGCGAAATTGGCGAATAAAAATGGCGACGAGAGTGAAAAGAACTACCAAACATTGTTCGCCGGAAGTGTGGCCGCGCCAATCCAATCAAACTCCCGGCAGGCACAAAAACCCCGTGCGAATGAGTCAACATAAAACTTGTGGCGGTGGGAGGGGGGAGGTTGGTCACCGGAACTGGAAGCCAGTTCTAGTGTGAAGGGAACCTGTTTCAGGCATGCATGCAGAACCAGTTGCGAGCGATCTGAGCACCTACATTATCCGGGGTGAAAAGGAAGAGCAGCTGCTGGAAATTTGAAAACTTTCTTGTCTGAAACACCCCAAAAAAATGCTACTTACCACTCACCACTTACCGGTGTCGCTTATCGGCACCGTTGCCTTCGCCATGACGTCACTACGGAACGGGGAACCAACATTTCCGTGCCGAAAACACACGAAAAAAAGCACACGTTTTCTTCCCAACCCGCTTGGGAAACCGAAAAGACTTCACTTGCTTAAACGCTTTTTTTTTTGGCCACTAAACTAGCAATTGCAACTCACTCTTCATTAGAGTCCTTCGTGTCAGTGGTCGTACCCGGGCCATTCTGTGCGCACTTTTCACTGGTGTCCATTTCAACATTACCGTCGGTTTCGGTCCGCAACACCCCTCGCCCGCTACCACGCTACTACCCGTACGGGCACATGCCGCTCCAGCACGAGGCAAGCTAACTTCTGCCAGCTCTTAATCCACTGCTGATACATCCTTGTCGGAGGGGTGGAGGAGGGGGCGGTTTGGGGGATTTGATTTTCTCACTTTTCCTGCTCACGGGCGGTTCGACAAAACACGGTGCCTTCTGCCGGCGAAGGCACTTTCCTTTCGTTACTCTGCTTTGGAGCGCACTGTTCACTTGCTGCCCTGTCCACTTGGGCACAATTCGGCATCGGCAATAGTTTTTAAAAGCGTTACACTAAAACAACACCACTATCGTGACTAGCGTGAAACTGTACCGTGCCACGAAACCGGCGTGCACCAGCGATGCTGCGAGTGTGTGTGTTTTTTTTATTCGTGGTTGTATTTCTGCCATCTCTGAAAGCCACCAACACCGGCCGGGCGCTTGAAACCGTTCCCGATTGCGAGCAAACTGCGACTTGCGACGCGCAACCGGCACACGATGCGTATAACCTTGACCGAAACCTCGTTTTCGAAGTTGAATTTTTAGATTTTCAAGAGCAGACCGTCCGTTCCTGGCGGGGAGGGGGGAGGGGGGAGAGCACACCGGACGAAGGAGTTGAAATCAACTCCTCTTTGGAGCCGAACGTGAGAGGAGCAGGCGGTGGCGAGAATATACACGAGCGCGCTGTGTCGGATGTGTCGGGGTGTAGTGTGTGCCGGCAGCAGATTTTCAAGTTCGCGGTCACTGCCAACTCTGCCCCCGTGCCCCCGCTCCCCACTGGCACCTTGTTCTTCTCGTCCCCCCCACCACTGGTGGTTCCTTCAATTCGTTCAAAATCACCAAAACATGCGTAGAACACCGGGCGCGGTGCGTAAACAAATACATTCAAAAGCCTTCCATTCCTATCCCCCTCGGCTCCTTCCTCCCCGTGCGCCATTTTGCTACAACATTGCGAAACAACGCACCGCTTGTGTGGAGATAAAACCAAGTCGCCAATCGCAAAACCCGCGAAACACGCACACAACCTTGCGCCCGAACGATGTGGTGGCCGATGTGCGTAAATATCTTCCCCAGCGCACCTTCACACGCATGTTTTGCTTGTGCCAGTGTGCGTTTACGCACCTTAGTTTGGGGATCCTTGACACACGCACACACGCACGCAAAGTGTTCTGTATCTATCAACCCTCGTCCCCTTCTTCTCCTTCGTTGCCGTCACCATCCGGAAGCCGGCTTAACCTTCGCATTGAAACAAACAACCCCTATCTGCCTCTCCTCCACCTTCCCGCTCGACTCGACCCCCTTTTTAACCGGGCACCTAATGAGTAACTCATACGCACAAATACGCACCAAACCAAAGGGGGGGAGGAGGATGTTGATCAACAAGCGCGCGCGCTCGCGAATTTTGAGTACCGATTGCGCAAAGTGTGTTCCCCGGGCAAAAAGCAAAAAGAACATCCCGGACCTACCGCAACCACTCGCCGTTGAGATCCCGGGAGCGCCGGGCTGATCCTGACCTACGCCAACACTGCCTGCCTACTGTGATGAGGAGGAGGTGCGCTGGCTCGCTGGCTGGAGGCGATGTTTTAGCGCGGCATTCCTCCCCTGTGAGCCGGTGAGTTCTGTTTTCAGAAACAAAAAAAAACCTTCCCCCACCATCACTAACCATGTACAAGGAAGGTTTCGCGAATTTCGCCGCATATGTTTGCGTTTGTGGCTGACGGGAAGATAGCATCCCCACTACCATTATTTCTGTCGACACTTCGGGTGGGGAGGATCCGGGGTTTTTTTTTGAGCCGAGCGAGCGCGCGTTTTATTCCGAACGAATTTGCGATGTTTTTTTCTTTTGCTTTTTTTTCTATTTGCCAAATATAACGGACGGCGTTTTGTGTTCGTAGCGAGGAACGGTTTCCCTCGTCGGTGAACGGTTAAAGATGCAACGAAAGAAAGTGCGATGAGCGTGCAGTCATTTTGGTGGAGGCGTTATTTTTTTTGCGAATTTTGCTAAAAAAATTTTTTTTTTGTAATATTTTTTATTTATTGATTTTGATTTCAGACTTTTCTTTTGAGACTTCAAATATTTGACAGGATACACATTTGACAGAAGCCTGTTAGTGAGCCATCCTAGTAAACAATGGTTTGACACATGTCATTCGGGCACGTTCTAGAGCACAGCGTCGCCAATTAGCACAGCGAGTCCGGAGAACAAAACGCACCCGCTCTCCCCATTTCGCTCGCTCCTCCGTGGGGGAAAAAAAAGCGAGACAAGCGATCTCGAACCGCAAAAGTAGGTCAGATAACGGCGTACCGCGTGCGTTCGCGAATGGATTGGGGATTTTTTTTTTAATAATTCATTACCGTCCTCTTCTCGCCAACTGACGAACACCATCTTTTCGGTCTCGTTTTTGCAATACTTCCCCATCGTGATGTGGTGGTTTTGGTTCGTTTTTTTTGCGATCGCTTTCCCCCCGCCCTTCTGCAAACGATCGCCATTTTGCACCTCAAACCCGGCGAAAAGCCCCCGATTTGCTCACTTCCCCACCATTCGCGAAACACGCACACACACACGAGCGAAGATTCGCGAAAAGGCCGATTCGCGAACGCGCAAAATGGGGGGAGAAAAGCCAGCAGGCCTCGTTCTTTCTCACTCTAGCTCTTTCCATCTCGTTACCCGACACGCCGATAACTGCTTTGCGTTCGACAAGGATGGCAGGAATGCAGGATCGCGTGAAGGGGTGGCAAAAGTGCGTGAGTGCAAAAATCGGGTTTTTGCGAAAGCTGGCGGCGAATTTTGCGGCGCGAACCCCTGGGCCGATCGGCGTGAGCTACTCGGCGCACCACCACACTCGACTTGCGAACGCGCACCGAACAGGTTGGGGCATTTGCTGGCGTTTTGCAGGCTTTCCGTGTTGCGGGGCTGGTGTTGCGATTTGCCAGAAAGCAACGGAACCTTTCTTTTTTGGCATTCGCACGCTGGCTGCCGGATGGAGCGGATCGGCTCCAGCCATCGGGAAGACATCCGAAACGACAGACGCATCCGAACACACAACGTCCACCCAGGACCAACGTGGATTATTAGGTACCCCCATCAGCCCGAAAAGGATAACGAAGCACATTTCGTGACCCAAGTGAACCAAGTGATGATTTCCAAACGGAAGAGTGATCCCACGAGAATAGAAATTTATTGATAATGTGGTTAAAAGCAATGGAAATAATGCAAGTGCGAAGTGTCAAAAGTGATCTTATTCGCTCAAGATGAAACGAGTGGTCGAAGAAAGTGCAGAAGGATGTGAAAGCATTGGAAGTGATCTTTACGTGACTAATTTTGATAATTTCTCATGCAAATGTTCTATTATCGCTGGTAAAGCTTGCGATTCAATTTGATCAAATTATGCCATCGAGTTTGTGAAGCATATAGAAGTTTAGAAAATTAATTTGAAATTAATTTTAAATCAATAATTATTGTTGCAGAAAAGCAAAATTGCCTGGCCTTTTCTTATACATGAACAAAATTGCAGAATTTTTCATGAAAATTGCTCATTTTAGGTAATGGGTAAATTTCATGCAATTAATTTTTGTTCTCGTTAAAGTTGAGACTGGCTTTAACTTTATCTAAATAACTTTGAAAATTTCATATCATCCAAAAAAAAATTGGGGTTTATAAACATGGTATCAATTGATCGTTAAGGTCATTTATTTATGTTAAGTTTTAAGTAAAGTTTCGACCAGGATTGTGGGAATTTTGATCTCTACCATCAACACGCCCAATTCAACCGATTTTCTGCTCATGCACCAGTAATAGTGATTTTATTTTACTACATGTGCAACCCGCATCATGCAGCAAACCATCTTCTCCGGACTCAAACCATCAGAGACCGCAATTTTACAAAGATATTTCACGCTGTGATTGAAATAAAAAACATCAAGTCCTAAACAAAATCCTCATCAAACGATCCCATAAACCCAAGCACAATGGCTAAACCGTTTATCCAACCGTACAGTGCAGTCGCCGCTATAAAATGCGAATCAAAACCGAGCGAGGGGTTGAAGAAGACGAAAAAAAAATCTAACACCAAACGCTGGAAGTATCGCACACGCTTTTCCCACACGGGCTGCGATCGCCAGATTGAGGAGCCAGGAGCGATCGGGCGCGATTAAAATCCAAAACCTGACTTTTCGATTATGCCCCGGAATCGAAGAACAACGAACAAACGCCAATCCGCCCAAATAGACCCACGGGGCGACCTGTCACCTGCGTGTGTTCGCGTTTGTTCTCACGTTCGCGTTGCGAAGGATCTGCGCAAAGCGCACGGGAAAAACCTTTCTCTTCTGTTTTTTTTTTGACGTTTACGTTTGCGCACGGAATTGCATTATTCGATCGAGAAGACGAACGGCAAGTGAGCAAAAGCGGAAAACGCACCCGCACCCGGGTTGCGGGTTGATTTTGATTCACGTTGCAAATCAAACTGGCAATAAAACGAGAGCGAGTGCGAGAAGGGATAGAAAATACCCACACAAAAAAAAAATAAAATGCTCAGATCCGGGGAAAGAAAGAAAAGGTAAATTCAACGCCGTCCTTTTGCGGCGGGATCCCGATCTCGGCCCGATCGGGTTCGGGGTTGCGGGAGGCGTGGAATTTTCGCTTCCCACGCGGATACCCATCGTGCAACAGGTCAACACGGCGACGAAACCCTTAACGAAACCCACGAACAAATTCCTTCGCTGGCCCCTCGTCGGTAAAGGGCGAACGATTACGAATCAAACGTAATATCCTTTTTTCGATGGCGTACGAACGTATTTTATTCGTACCTTTCGGCCGGTTGCCTTTCGCCATGATTCGTACACAATCGTGCAATCGATCCAACGGAAAAAAAAACATAAAAAAGGGATCGAAACCTCCGGTTTTGGCTCTCGAGGGTCCACTTTGCGAGATGGATTTTATGCGTGTGTGTTTTTAATGTTATTTTTTCTTCCTCCCTTTCTTTACGTGTCTTTTTCTTTGCTCCTTTATCTAGCATCCTTTCTATCCCTCGTATCGCTCGCAGACGACGACGGTTTTGATGGAGGTGTAATTTTTATCGTCCCATTCCTACCCCCGGATTCCTGTCCGCTTCATCACTTGATCACTTGGACAGAACTTGATTTTGCCTTTTCATCCCCGATCGGAACAGTGCCATCCGTCGCGAAGGGATGTGTGGTGATTGTTATTGTTATCTCTTCCTTTTTCGAGATCCATCCTCTCCACGTTCGTGTCGATCGTGTTGGTCATCGTTTTCTCCCTCCCCTCTCGTCCCTTCCCCTTCCGAACCAAAAGGAATCATCTAAACGCTCGCCCGATCGCCTCCAGGAGCGAATGTCTCCGCGACGGCGTAAGCAAGTGCTTTGTACAATTTGTTTGCCTCGCGATGCCTACTTGGATGCATTTTCTTCAGCCGATCATAAATCAGGCGACACACCGTGCGGGGCCTGACAACTGGCCGGAGGATGGCGGTGGTGGTGGTCAATCGGCAACGAGGAAAGGATACACAATTATATTTGTTGGTGTATTTTGGTAGCACCGGTGAGCTCCGGAATGAGCCCGGAAAAGGAGGGATTGTGCGTGTGGAAAAAAGGTTGGACTGTTGTGCTGCTGGTTTGCCGGTCGGAGGAGGTTCAATGTCTATTTTTAATAAAACAAATCATGAAAGTTAAGGACGGTATAATGTCGTGTGCTTTATTATACATCATCCACATTTAGTAGCTCTGGAGAATGTAGCTCAGGGTGAGCTTGATTCAGGATTAGTGTGGTATATTAATCAACAATTGAGTTTGAGTGAGATGATTGAAGAATAAGAGATGAACCTTAAGATCTTTTGTAAAATTTTTTGGTCTGATTGCAACAGCATAATTTCAAGTAAAAGGATACATTATACGTAAAGCTAGCTACGAACTGTAGGTTAACAAAAAAGCCGCTTAAAAACGTCATCGGATTTCATACGCCACGAACTTTAACCTTGCTCAAATGCATTTATTATCCCAAAGAATGATCTGGGAACTGTAAGTGTTTGAGAATTTGAGAGTTGTTCAGTTTGGTGGGTGAGTTTCTCCTACTAACTCACTCACTTGACTCACCTTTTACTCACTCACTGTAGCTGCTCACTTGATGTGAGTTGGATCAGATCAACTTCTTGACCAATTGTAGAACGACTCGAATCCCAATCAGTAGTAAAGCTTATCAAAGATAACATCAATCAATCTATACTCTCATCTTAACTTAGAGCAAAGATGGCAAGCTTGAATGTTTTTTCATGCCATTATGATATTAAATTTAATCAAATTTCCAGCAGTAGAAACTTTCTAGACAGAGATGTCTTAGGGTCTTGGACAAATCGTTAGCTTTAGTTCGTACATTACATTTGAAGGGATTTCAAAATTTAATACCCATAACTTGACTTGAATATCATTGCTCGAAATCATCTCCTTTGGCTAATCTAAGACTAGTTAGGATTTCCACACTTTCAATCTTTGACTTACAGTATTCCAGAATTAAATACAAGCTTTCTTTACGTTGATCATGAAGATATTTTTAAAGGTATTGTTTTTGACTATAAACATCTATTTCTTTTTAAGATAAGAGCTTTGAAGACCTAGGTCTTTCAATAGGTATTGTTTAGGTGTACGAATTTACAAAAGCTTTCAAACACCTGTCAAAGTTAAATAAACACAACCCCGTTCCAAATCTGCATCTTCCGAAGCGAACCCCGTTTTACAGTGTCAGATTTGAGGATCGATAGCGACCGTGATTGAATGTCAGCCGCTGATATGTGGCGTGAATGGCTCGGCCACGCGTTTCCTCCCCATCTCCAGACTCCGGTCGGCGATTCCCGGCTAATGAAATCGATTGATTGATGAATCGTGCTCCGGGACGGGCACGAATGCACGAATGCACAAAAGCGCATGAATGAACAACCTTTTCCCGAGGTTTGCTTCCTTCCGTTTCTCTCTCTGTGTGTGTGTGTTTTCTTCTTTTTTATGGCATACCCACCACCATTGGGCTCCTATCTCATGGGACTTCACCCGGAAACGGAACCGGATCGGCGATCGGTATCATGATCGGCTCGGAAGGAAAGGCCCTCGCTTCGATCGGCGATCTAATATTCACCACCCGAGGCCATCAAGACACGCACGCCGCGGCATAATGGGTGGTCCGGAAGAGGGAACTGGGTCCCAGCGCGGTAGCGCCATCGCACCCTTGCACCCAGACAGCAAGTCATTTTGGGCAACTCAACTGGCCGTCGTGTGCGTCATTCGTGGCTTGTAAACCTCCACATCCGTGCGTTCGTGCGTTTATCGCCGGTCGTGCATCGAAAGGCTAACGATGCCGATGGGTTGAAGCTTTTTGGCGGCATTCGTTCCTTTCTTCTCGTGGTATGGTTGCGTTTTATTTTTGCTTTTGGTTTATGTTTAGATTCCCAACGCACCGCCGAACAAGATTGAAATAATAAACAAATGACAACTCTTCTTCGTGCGAGGTTGGTTCGCTCAACGACGCTATCATCCATTTCCCATCATCATGCCGGCAGAAAAAAGCAAAAAAAACAACACCAGAGCGGGGTGTTGAAATCCCAAATTGCGCAACGCGTCCCGAAAGAAAAACGCATCCATTCTGGAGAAACAAGCGGAACTGTACTCGCTGGCAGCAGAAAGCCAAAAAGGCAGCAAGGAAAAGACAAGACTCCTACGGCCACGCCGTTACACAGCTGCACCTGATCCGTGGCCCGGGCAAGCGGGAGAGGGGGTAGTGGGAATGGGTATGAACTAAAAAAAAAAACCCCTAGGGCCCGGAGAAAATGTGCAACGCCGAACACGGTCCGTGCACTTTTCCCATGCTCTTCTGCACAATTGCACAACCGACGGTGGCAGCTTGCGCAACGCGCACCCGGATCCTTTCGCAGGTCCTTTTTTGACTCCCATCCGCTTCCCGGCTTCCCGGTCACGTCATTAACGGCGCGTTTCGCCTACACGCCATTCCGTACCATGTGAAAATGGTTTCTTCTTCACCGCCCGGGTCGACGGGAAGCAACATCTTTTTAAGGACGACTTTTTATGACTTTTCGTACCTCGGCTCGGGTTCGGTTTGCGCAGGGTCCTTGCACAACACACACACACACATGCACACACCGACCAGCACTTGAGCCATATGCGTTTCGTGGTGCGTATCTTATCGCTAAAAGCGTTTTCTTATTTCGCTTGCAGAAGGCGAACCGTCTTCGCTTCCAGCAGCCGGTATTCTGAAGCCCATTTTACGGGGTTGTGGGAACGCATTCGTTACGTTCTTTTTTCGTCCCTGCCCCTGTGTGTGCCAATCGCTAATTGACTGCAGAAGGTGATTAGAAAGATGAGTTTTGGGACGCCAGTTGCGTTTGACGTATGGAGGAATATATATGTACAAGGTTTTTGTTTTGCTAGAATCTATAACTTTGTGCGATAATCATAAGAAAGGCATAAGCAGGCCATGATTAAGACCGTTACTCTTTTGTCAACTTCATATGCGATCATTTTCATCTTACAAAAAAGGAGATCTTTTCCACCATGTAATTTAAAATTTTACTAAACGTTTCTATCATTTTATCGTCTCTTTTATATTGCTTTATTTTCCGACCCACAAAGTGGGTAGAATTATTTGCAATAAAAAACACGATAAATTCGTTAGAATAACACATTTTAAACTGAAAAATTTGTATAAAACATAAGAAATGTATACGAATGCAATACGAAAGCAAACTCTTATGGTACAACATCGAAAAAAATTCGCAATTAAATTCATTCCGATTATGTTGTTAAATGCATGATGAGCTCAAATTGCTCTAATTGTGATGAAAATTTTGATCAAACCGCCTGCCACCACCTCCCAAGCCTTTCGCAGGCGAGTTTCTGCTGTATCTTTCCCAACCCCGGCAACCCCCACATCTGCGATGCTCGGGAATCGCTCCCGTCTTCCTCCCCGGAATCATATAATTAACCTTCCGCCCGATACAGTTCTTATTTTTACTAAATTTCATTCCACACCGGCGAACGGCGGCCGGGGAGGTTTCTTCTGCTGCTACCGCTAGCGAAGATTGTTTACAGTGAAGAGTTTATTCACATCACCAAAAACTCCGAAAAACTCCAAAAGGCAAGCGACGGGGAGCGGAGTGAAGCTATTTTCGGGGCAGGCACGCACACTTCCATTGCAGCTCCCGTTCGCCAAAGGCCGGATGCATTTCGGCCGTGCATTTTGGGTTGTATACATTACCCGGGTGCCCTCCCACGCCTCCCGTCGCCCTCCCCCAGGTGGCTTCACAATAACGGCGAACCGATAGAAGAAAAAAAAACCGCATCGCAGAAGCCCCTCGGGCTTCGGGCTTCGGGCCGTCGACGGTAGACAATCGCGTATCGGAACTGGCTACCGTTCGTGTTCAATGAACTTTAGTGTAAACACGGTAGTCTTTTCCGCCCGCTGCGCGTATCTGGTTTTTGTGCGCCAGATCGTGCCCAGAAGGTTCCATCTCTGCACCGGCGAACATTAATTTGGGGGACATTTGCGGACGAGTTATGAGCGAAGAAGGGAAAGCAAAGCGCAGGAATGAATTTTAATTACGCTACACCGACCGTTTAACAAACGCTGCGTCTTATAAGACAAATTGTGTATGTTAATTCCATTCTTATTAGCCCTTCCACCCGATAAAGCGCTTCGGTTGGCAAACCAAACGCCCTCCACAAGCCACAAGCCGGTCGCCGCTCGAGAAAAAGTCTTTCTTCCTCATTCATTCATCATTAGCGTGGCTGCAGCCGCTGCAGCCGACGATCGTTCTCGATCGTCCGAAAAAGGTTGCTCCATTGACGAACGCGAACGTGAGAGCGAGAGCCGGGTGCGATTCTGGAAAATCATTCCGCTGACGCCGGGCACCGCGCAGAATACAGCCTCGGAGAAAGGTTAATTACAGCAACACGCAAGGAATGGAAGAAGTGGATAATTAATTAAAATCTGCTTCCCCTCACTCCCTCTCACTCGCTTTCTCTCTCGCTGCTAATTGGCGGGAGTATTTTAATCGTGCTGCAAAACATTTATCAACCCGTTGGGGAACGGAAGGTGTTTTTTTTTTATTTGGGTTTCTTCTTCTAAATAAACCCCTCATGGGGGTGCAGCAAAAGGGCCACAAAAATGCAAAGCCAAAAAAGCAACGGAATCGTCCACTGAAAGTTGGTAGGGGAGTGGTGCACACAGGTGGAGGGGTCGGGGTCGTTTCGGAAGGTCTTTCAAATTGAAATTAAATTACCGCAATGAGAACTCGGGAGTAGCAAATAGATAAATGTGCCTCTCCTTGTGTTGGAGGACCCGGGATATTGCATTGTTTTCGAAGCAAATATGCTAAACTCAAATCGGTAAAGAAATGTGGTGTTCCTTTGTGATTCAACCGAGATTTGATCCTCTGTTGGCGGTGTTGGGAAAGAGGCGCCCATACTGATTGCGCTATGGAATCATCTTCGAGATGGTTAATTAAAACTGCTTAAAGTAGTTCATCTGCTGAAGCACGATTAATCATATGTTGCTTATCTTTATCGCTTAGTATATGAAGAAAATCATGCTGCTTTATTAATTTGGTTCAAACTTTCAAACAAAAGTGCACCTGAACACTTCATGCCCCTTCAGCCATTTTGCATGAAACGTTTCCAAAGCCTACTGCTTCGCCTTCCAAACCATCGCGCTGTCGACAACCGGAAAGCCATGCCTGCTGCGACTGCAAATACACAATCTCCACCATTCCCTCGGTGCGTCTGTGTGTGCGTGCGTGTGTGTGTGCAGCGAATCTAAAATGTCTGCCCCATGCGCGGCAATCGTCCGCCATTACGCGGCACCGGCGGCGCATTCCGAATTTGAAGATGCACTCCCTGGAAAAGCGCTCGGTGCGTGGAACGGGGTAAGAACGGGGAACGGGGCCACCGCACGCACCGTTTTCGCCCTACCCCCCTCCCCCTACCCCTCTTCACCCACTTCTCCTCGCGCAGCAGTTTGCGCATCCCCGTGGCGGCGGCATCCGTAAGCGTGTTTACGTATCGCGGCGTATCTGGTTTTATTCCTTTTTCTTCCCTGCGTGCGTGTGTGTGTGTGTGTGGGTATTTTTTTTCGCCTGCGCCTTCTGCTGGTCCTTCTCCTCATCACCCTGTGCCGCATGCACCCACCCGCTATCTCTCCGCTCCAGTCCACGAGCAGAAGGAAGAAGCCTCGCAAGCGCGGTTTCTAATCGCGCGCCGGCCGTCATTTTGTCGCGCATCGTCCCTCTCTCTCTCTTTCTCTCTCTCTCTCTCTCTCTCTCTCTCTTCCCTATGCGTACGCGCTCACTCCCTGCGCTTTAATCTGCGTGTTCGCATTATTTATTGCCCACGGTGGCCCGCCGCAAAAGGGACGAAAAAAGTCATCGAGAACAAGGGCGAAGGTGCAGGCGAAGAAGGGAAGGAATGGAAGATTACGTTCGCGGTCTCGAACGAAAGCATCAAGCAACCCGCGTTTCCTTCACTTCACCTGACGCGTTCCGGCCGGGCCGATGGGTGTTGGTATTGCGTGGGCTATATGCGTAAGCGTTCGTTCTTTTCGCCGCCACCGCGCTCAGCTCGATCCGCGCACGGAAAAAGGGAAAGACAGAAACGCATCCACATATACAGAACACGAAACCATACCAGCGTTCGTTCGTTTTTTCCCTTCTTCACCCTCCCGACGGGCAGGGAGAAGCCAAACGATGGCGAACGAAAACGACGACGACGACGACGATGACATTAAACACCAACATGCAGTTTGCCGTTCCTCATGCCCATGCGTGCCGTAAGAAAACGAGTTCCCTTGAAACGATTTCCATCCCCGGGCGGGTCTGCCTTTTCCGGGCAGCGAACGAAGCGCAACGTAGCACTGCTACAAAACCCGGTCCTACACCAACAGATTTTCCGTGCCCCCGCGGCGTCGCGATGCGCGCCCGGCTTCGTTCTCGGCGCATCCGTATGACACTTTTACGAAAGCGACTGGAGAAACGGCAGCTCGTGTGGGCGCACCATTGTCGACTCGGTTTTGGCCGGGCAACAAACAAATCACTCTCAACCCCGTGCACCTTTGCCTGCCTGAACGTTTCATGGTCACTGTCACCGCGTGTTTCCGTGCACGAAGGGACGCATCGGATCGCGGCTGCTGCCGCCTTCTTCGACGCGGGTGATTTATTTTTGGAAATTTTATAGCCAATCTCGATCGGCATTTTCCTTCCCTCGCCTCACGGGTGTATCCGGTCCGGAGGAAACTGCACCAGCAGAATGGGGTGTGGTGTTCTTACGTGAAGTACACGTTCGTAATGATTATCATTAGTTTTGGTTACTCTTGTGGAATGATTATCATATTTTATCCATTTATTTGGGCAAATATTGATGGTAGATTGCGCTTAAAACATGTTTTCATAAATTCTTATACTTAAAAATATATTCATTGTTATGTTTTCGACGTAGAGAAGCATCTAAAGGTAGAAGACAGATAATTAAATAGGACTAAAGAGTTTAAAATGTAGTTAAATTTAGCAGAGTTTTTAATAAACTTTTAATTGAAAATAAATAACTATTCTTAACCCTCTAAAGGGTTACTTTATTGTTTGAACAGTGAGTTGTGCTAAGGAGCAATTTTTTTGAAATCATAGTAACCATAGGAACCATAGATTCGATCGATCATATTGAGCATTTTGGTCGATTTTCAATTCTCAATTTCAATTTCAAGTCAATCAGAGATTTTCTTACATCTTCTCGTTTCATTTGGAATTTATGAAATTTGTTGTAATTTTCTGAATAATTTCTCAGAACTTTATTCGATCGCCCAGTTGAAGTATAGTATTAAAATTATATTTTATATTTTAAAAATAGTTTACTTTTTCTTCCACTACAAAATTGTTTGTAAACTGGAAAACTGTCTCGATTTCCAGAAATGATCCATCCAAGCAACCGTTTTCCGGCCCTACCACAAAACTGCCAAAACTTCAATGTGTCGCACACGGACGCCTATTTTCGACCCCCCTCGTTTGCCCCCCTGTCCTCCTGTCCCCGTCTCTGCAACCCCCTGCAACGGATTAGGCCGTCGGATGGTGGCCTCCGTTGTCGTAAATTTCCACAACACCACCACCGGCGAGGGGTAGAATTTTAATTTTCAGCATATGCGCATGCAGTTTACACCAACACACCGACGCAGTCGCAACCATGCGTGGGATTTTTTGGATATATTTTCCTCCCGGCACTGTTTTCGCCTTCGCCGTGGCGGTCGTTTCTCTCCCCCGGTGGAGATAGAGAGGCGAGGAGAGGGAGAAAAAAAACGCACAACCGAGAGCTCGCGTTCCCCCGTACCTCCCCCGCCCCGGCACACAAACTGCAACAAATGAAAAATGCACAAATTGCGGTCCGGCAGCAACGAAATCACCTTCCACACGTAGGCGTACGGCGTGTTCCGGTACCGATTCCGAAACCGGAAGCACCACCGCCACATGTGTGCGTGCGTGCAGAGGCAGCAGCAGACAGAGCGAAAGAGAAATAGGAAAATAATGAACCGGCCGGCCGCGCACCGCGCATAAATGCGCAAAGAGCGAAAGCGAACGGTCGGAGCTGCTTGATAAAGCCAGCCTCTGTCTCGATCGCACGGCCTGCGGTTCGCCAAAGCCAGAGGAAAAAAAAGTGCGCGTACGCGGGGGAGAGATGAAGAAAACACGAGCCGAACAAATCTACGGCCACGGCGGCAGCAAGAGCAGCAGCCGCAGCCAGTTGGAACGCGAACAAGGGCGTGAGTTTCAAAAATTAGAGCTAATAATAATTTTGCGGAAGTGAGCAACGCCGCACACTGCCATCGCACAGTGGGCAATTTTGACATTTGACATCGGAGGGGTCAAAACATTTTGTACTTTCTAGTGTGCCATGAATTGATAAAATTCGATTATTCTCATAACATTTGATTATTTTTTCAAGCAATGCTGGGAGTGATGTAATATATGTTAAAATGAATTCATCTAAGTAACAACATTAAATAATGATTTATGTTTTTCAATAATGTTGATAGTCATAATGTCAAAATTCAGTATTGCAATTTTGGCATTTTCATAAATTTGGCTAGTTTTTGTCAAGAAAGGCCCTTCCAGTTGCCACAAATATCAGTTATATAAATTTATACAGGATACTGTTTTTATAATGTTAAATTTTAAATTGTTTTGTGTGGGAAGAAGAAAATATTTTAAAAAAATCTGTTTCTGAAATGGAAATAAAACCACGTTTTATTACCCACATATGATTTGCCGGAATTTCCTCCCTCACATCTGCTCGAAGTGCATTTGCTCACTACTCGGGATTCTTTCTGCGTTCATTTGCAGATGGCTGTGTGTATTTCTGGCCGAAGATTGCTTCCTGAGCGAGACAATTTGGGTGCGGCGGCAGATAGCGCGCAAAAGCACTTCATCATCGCCGAAATTTCACTTCCTTCTTCCCCACGGGACACGGAGCAGCAAGAAGCCAACGAAAAAAGACCTTAGTTCCGCCGCGTAGGCTTTCGAGGTTACCGCAGCTTTTGCTCATTGCCTCTTTGCCCTACATGCGCACCCCTCCTCCACCCTCCGTCACCGCCCACGCTCACACGCGTCTGCTTTAAGTGCAACTGCAGCCCTAAAAATAATTCGCCCTCCGCGGGGCCCGAAATGAAAACAACAGCAGCATAAAAGCCGGCCACATTTCGCCCTCCGCGCTTGGTCGCGCCGTTGTTGCGCTCTTTTCCACCGGTTTTCCCTGCGCGGCAGAGGCAAATTTCGGGAAACGTGCTGGTGCGACGGACAGCTGCAGAAAAGTGCACAAACGAGCAGCGCCTACTGTGTATGCGTGTGGTAGGTTTGCTCGTGGAAGAGCGTGGCCGTTTTTTGAAGTCGTTTGAAGTCATGTTCTGCGATCTACTATGGTGTTTTTATTTTATTTTGTCTTTCGAATATGGTCTCAGAAATATTTAGTTATACTGATATTGCCACTTAATGTAAATCGTAATAATTTATTTATGTTATTATCAGGCAATAACATGGTCCAAAATATGCACCCAAAGTAGGTTTTATATAAAATATTCGTTCTCTCTATCTTATTTTACTCAGCTTGCACATTTTTAGTCATATTTTGGCATAAAAAGCCCAAATCGTGAATTTGCTAGTATCGACATTAAATTTATAAAAAAAAAACTTCTTATGTTCCAACAATCAAAAGAAGATGTTTCTCTCGGAAAACCTTTTAAACGGAACCGGAATACATCAAACCCAGTCCACCAAATCACAAACTAAGAAGTCACGCGCCAAGAACAACGCCTGGCGGAAAACCAATTCAGCTGAAGGAATTTAATGAAACCGAACCGATCAACAGGCCGCAGAAACCACAAAAGAAAGCATCGCGGTAGGAAAGACCCAAACCAAAACCGAGCTCAGGCAAGCGAAAAGAGCAAACGGCCGGCACGCCCGGGGTGTTAACTGACAGACCCTTTGCCGGCCGGCCGTCCCCGGGCGGAATGATATGAGTGAAAATTAAATTAAATTGAATAAATAAACACGTTTTCTATTCTGCCTCTGTCTTTGGGACGTTTTTTTTTTCTTCTTTCCCCTTTTTGGCGCGTTGCTCGAGCGCACGACGAAGGGGCATCCTCCCCTCCCCCCTCCCTTGGTTTTGGGGTGAAAAAAGTGTTTTTCATCCCCTTTGGGAGCTGGTCGAGATTGCAACTCACCGTGTTTGTTGGCAAACAATACCACTTCAGGGCATCTTCAATGAAGCAATGAACCCCGGGCGATAGTGTTTGACGATTAAAACATTTAACGGCGAAAGACTTTTTACTGTGGTGCTTTTGTGGGCCTTTGGATAGAGCGTTTTGTACAAATTGCATCGAAATAAATAGAGATGGAATTGGAAAAACATGGAAGAGAGATGAGAGATGATTGGTTTTTACTTATATTTTATAAATTATATTTCATAAAATTTATTTTTTATAAAGGAATTTGCACTTAATTTTAAAATGAAAAATTAAACACAAAAACCCTCATGATCAGAATTGCGATTGAATAAATGTTTAAAAAAAAGTTTGAAATTAATAAAACATCTTCTTTGTCCGTGTTATTTGCATGATGACCACCGAGTATTCCACCCACTGTTGAGACTTTCAACATTCAACAATCCACGCTCCCAAGCCCGAAAGCAAAAAGGTCGCCCGGTTCAGCATCATAAAACGATCGGGGGATTTTTTTATAGCGCGAAACGAATTTCTAGGCTCATCTGGAGGCTCTAAAAAAAACAACATCAAGGAAAACGGCCGCGGACTTCCTCGACATTGCGCAACGATGGACGCCGCGTGTTGCGCAATCGAAAAACAAAAGCCGAAATTTTTTTTTATGGGAAACGTTTGGACGTTCTACGTGGCTTGTGCCAGCATCTTTTGGCTTCGTTTTTTTTCAGAGTTCTTTTTATCTCGCATTCCCTTTTCCCACATCCTTGCACTTGTTCCCATGCGTCCTTTCGTGTTGCTACGTTCGATTCCATTCCAATGCCTACGCTTCGATTCGTGTTTGATTCTCTTCTGCGCGATGAAGCGATGCAGCAAACCCATCCGGCAGTTAGCACCAGCCGCTGCTGCAGTTCCTTTCATGACCGATCGCTGGTGTCCGCGGGCCGAAAAGACACCCCCAGGAGAAAGGGCAAAAAATCCAATTAGAGAGTCCGTGATTTTTTGTTTCCGTGTGGCCCAAACCGTGGCGCAGGGGGAGAGTGGCCAGGGGAAGGGAAGGCGGACAAAAACCTGTTCCCTGCCGGTTGCTCGATGGGCTAAGATGCGACGCGATCCCACTCGCCTAGAATTTAAACTATGAAACCGTAGCCATTTTCTCCTGAAGCAATCCTTTTTTTTTTCTTCCTGTTTCCATCTTTTCGTACCTTTTCGGCTTCGCCACGTACGATCGCGTTCCACGTTGCACGATTCCTCGGCCTGTCCTCGGCCTGTCGCGGCGTCCTTCCTTCCTTCCAGGCGCTCGCGACAGGTTCCTGCGAGGGCACTTGCAGCGATTCACCAAGCGAAGCGAGAGAAACCGGAGGGAACCTAATCTAGCTAGCCGCCTAGAAAGAAGAAGAGCCGCGGACGCGGTGTGGTAAGGGAATTAAAAATGCATCTCACCCTTTTTTCGCTGTGCCGAAGGGCGAAGATTTCGGGATTCCACACAATCCTGTTTTTTTTTTACTTCAGAGTTTCTTTTCCTCCCCTTTCCTCTGTGGGGAGAATCTAGGGAAATTTAGGAATCGAATTCGGTAAGAGAGGAGAGAAGGGGGAGACCCCCCTCCCCCCACGGAAGGGCAAAACAACGCTCCGACAGGAACTCCGCTCGGGTCCGGTATCTGCTGGGCGCAGTAAAATAAACCTACAAATTTATGTCCATTCCCTGTTTTGCCCATTATTTCGTGTTGGATTTTTGGTTCTTCTTTTTGATTTTGAATCACTTTTCACCTTCCACCGTCCATCCTCGACAGGGTACGATCAAGGATTTACGGGAAGATTTTCGTAATGTAAGCGGTATTTAGATTTAAAGGCCAACAAATGGGATTTTTTTCCAAGCAAAACGGTCATGGACACTAATGGATAAACATTATCCATCGAGTTTGGTAAGCCTTTTTTGTTGCTAAAATATGTTTCACAGAACTTAGGTTGCAAGTACAAACAAAAAACATTTTAAAATAATAAAAATATGATAAGAATTGCAATCAAAACGTCACCTCGATAAAATTTTTAAAAACCAAAGCAACCACAGGTTAAATTATCTCAGCAATTTTGTTTTTTGTGACGTTTTTAATTGATTTTTTTCGTCTTTGCAAATGCGAGCTAAAGCAACAACGAAAATAAACGGGGAAAATTGTTAATCAACAAGTAAAAAACATGTTTTTTAAACAAAAACCCATGTGAATAGCATGGGTGAATAGCGAATAGCGTATATTTTCCATTTCTTTTTAAATCTTTTTAATCAAAATATTACAAAACAAATATTTTTCAAATGGAAACCTAATCCACCTTCATCCCAATTTGTCAGCGCTCCGCACGCTCTACCCCATCCCGCAACCGTTTCCAAGGGCAACCGTCGCGTAGCCTTCCTGGCAAAGTCAAACGAAACCGTCTCGAGCCACCGCCAGTCGGAGGAGATTGTCGAAGTTTTAATTTTCTCCTGCCGACCATCCACCGTGCCGCGCGCCCGAAAGGGGTCTACAGAATGTTAAAAAGTTATGTAAACTGTTCCCTTTCCCACTCTCTCCACCTTCCCCGTTAGCATAGAATTGTCAAACATTGTGCGCGCGAACGGGCGGGCTCTCCGTCATGGCCTCCTTCTGTGGCGATATTCCCTATTTTCTGTCTATGTTTTTTTTTATTTTCGCTGTGGCTCCTCTGGTCCGCCACTCCAACCGCTCTCCGCTGCAGTTGCAGATAGCCTACAATTCTAACCCCACACACACACACACGCACACGCACATAGGAAAAGAAACCCGAAAACGGAACGCGCGAGAGGAAACCCAAACAGCATCGTCATTTACGATTGCAATCGCGCACACGGGTGTGTGGGATGGGGAGGACGCACCGCGGGAGGAGGGATGGAAGACCACGCACCAGGACCCCTGGAACAAGCGAACCGGGGACACAAGTGCGTCCGTGGGTATGAGCGAGATGGTTTGCGAGTGTGCGATAGAAAGGGCCCAGCAAAGAACCGACAACCGGCCTAGGAGTGGATGATGATGGGGGGCGCGCAAAACGCACACACCGAGAGCACCGCGGAGCCAAACTGCCAAAACGGCGGCCACGGGTCGGGGAGAAACCAGAACCTAGACACCAGCCCAGCCGCGTTCTGCATCGCGCAAGGGCGCGAGGAAGGGCACCGAAGGGAGGCAGCTCTCGCTACAAGACACTTGCCTTTGCCGGGGGAAGTAAGCCAAGTTAGGCAAGCGGCCCGGCTAGAAACACACCCCGCCCGCTCGTGTAGGGTCGAAACGAGCATTCCTGTTCTGCCGCACGATGCATCCATTCTTGGCCCGTTTCTCCATTTCTCCTTCATTCGTTTCGTTTTGCTCATTGCAGTGCGGCTGCGTTCGCCTTGCAGATAACTCGATCGGTGCAGGGGTTCGTTCGTTTCGTTTTCGATGATTTAATTTGCTTTTAATTGTGTTACTGTGTTTGCCCATGGTTTTTTTTTGTTTTTTC
Organism: Anopheles farauti No. 4; assembly: GCA_000956215.1. NCBI lineage: Eukaryota > Metazoa > Arthropoda > Insecta > Diptera > Culicidae > Anopheles > Anopheles farauti No. 4. The sequence goes on along the minus strand of JXWZ01004772.1, from coordinate 1,043 downwards.
GTTTTCTATTGCTTCTTGCTCACATTTTCCTTGATGATATTGTTTCATGCATGCGTGATCTTTTCCTTTTGGAAAGTGTAGTTTTTATTTTAACTTTTAGTTTGTACTTACTATTTACTATTTCAACTGAACACTTTTTTATCCTCTGTGAGTTGTTCAATCAGTTTTCTATAGTATTTTTAATGCTTTCGGCAAAACTGTGTATGATTTTTTATTGACAAAAACTAACGATTATAAACAAGCTCCTCTTTCTTCCTCTTGTATCTTATACACTTTCAAAGCTTATCTATACATTTTTCTTTTATTTTATTTTAAATTTATATTTTTGGATTTTATTAAAATAATTTTCTTGTAATATATACATTTTATATAAATATCAATTGTACGAATCGTTCCATTATCTTTTTTACTTTTTTGTCATGTGTTTATTTTCTACTTTTGTGATGAAAATTCCTATTTAGTCTATATCTCTATAGACACAATCATAATATGAAATGAAAAGAAGTAAAAGTGGGAAAATGAAACAGTCAAAACAAAAGAAAAACATCTATTTGTAATAAAAATGATTTAAAAAAATGGAAATAAACAATGCAACGCAACGAAACTCTCCAGTAGCCTTTTTTGTTTGGTAAACAAGTGACCAAAAACAGTTGGTTGGGAAACCCTACAACTATCCCCGTTCGCCTCGTCCCCGTGTTCGTTCTATTATCATCATCGCTCGGGTGCGGGTTTCCATTGCCTTTCTCCTATCTTCGCACCGCTTGCCGGGCCACGGTTTGCCTAGTTCTAGTCAACCGCACACCGGCACACCCTCCGCGCGCCGTGGGTCGATCTCCCCACGTCCCACTTCACCGATCAGCACGATCCTCCATGCAGCCCGCCATGCAAGAGCAACTGCAAGCCTTCCTGCCGGTTTTTCCCAGTTCCACTGACGATGATGTTGATGATGATGATGATGATGATCTTTCGCCCAGAAACCAGACCGGGCCGCTGGTGTATTGGTGCGACGCAATGTGGGCGCAAAGGTTCGTGTGTGTGGGTTC
>JXWZ01004770.1:0-13639 GCA_000956215.1 Anopheles farauti No. 4 | reverse complement strand
ACTATAGAATATTATTTATTTGGCATATTTATTGCTTTGAATTTTCAATTAGTTTACTTAGTTCGAAACTATACTTAGTTCGAAATTGTTGCAATAATATGAATTCAAATCTTAAAAACACACACTTACACACATCAATCGTAACAAACAGAATTAAGCTGCTTAAAACATTCACCTTACCGAAAGCCTCTTATAGTGGGAACGAACCAACTCCTTGGAAACGTTTGGATGAAACTTTCCAACGACCTGACGACAGAGCATCAACTCTCTTCGATCAACTCGAAGTTTCGTGCAATTGTTTACCTGTTCCTTCATCTCTGACGCGCTGGTGTGTTCGTATCTCTGTTTTATTTAACCTCCACCTCCAATCTTGGCGGACTGTTGCGTCGTCCTCGCCGAATCGGTTACCGGAAACAACGTTGCAAACTCGTTTTGTCGACTTTTGACCAGCTTTCAAAAGTTACTCCTTTCGCGGTTTCGTTCGGTGCATCTCCAGCCTTCCCTCACCTCCCCTGCCCGCCTGCGTGAGATAGCGAATCGGAAATCGTTTAATTTACGCCTCGTTCAAACCAAACCCCCTGATGAAGGTTGGCGAAACAAAACCCATCCGCCCCGGAAGAGTCTGTGTTTCTAGCGTTTCTCTAGGTTTGGGTGGTAGCAGAAGCGAATAAAATAAACTTTTTGGAACGAATTTGCCCATTAAAGTTGCGTCGAGTGAAGGCGAGGAAGCGCAAATTGTAAAAATCGTTCCAACTGTCCATCCCGGGTGGGTGTTTCGTGTTTTGCGCCGATTCGCGTCCCGCGCTCGAGCAACCCGGCAGAGGTAGAGTACTATTTGCGTTCGTCCCGATGTCTCAAACCTGCTGGGAAGAAAGTTTGCGAAAAACTCGCTTGCTTTTCTTCTGCTGCTGCTCGCCGCCGCACAGCCGCTGTTGATGAAGAGCGAGAAGTTGGATGGAAAGTTTATTTATTTCACTTTTAATGTAGCGCTCCGCCGTTGATCTCTTCCTCGGGTTGGGAGATTGAACTTCCTGGCACACATCACCCTCGAAGTGTGTGTGTGTTTTTTTTGCCGGCTCCGGTGCGAAAGTGGTTAGTTTTACCGTCCTAACCACGGCTCCGACGACAAGCCTTCGTGCGTTCACGGCGCTTGTCAAACTTTTTCCTGCTCATCCAATTTGCGTGCTCGACAGCAGTGCAAAGTCAGGGCAACCGTTGAAAAATCAACGCTCTACTGCCAGTGAGCATGGTTTAATTTTTAAACTTTAATCCACAAAGTCCTCGCTTTGCCACCCAGTGCAGTGTAAGACTTACGGCCGGAAGTGAAGCGTGGAGAGTGAGTTAAATTTTGTTTAAGTCTTTAAATACAGAGGTTAGGTGACGTGAGGAGTGGCTCGCTTTGAAGTCGTTCGTCGGGTGGAGTCTTTGAGGGCGACATTCGTATCTTTTACCTTTTGTTTTTGGACCTACTTAGGCGAGGAAAGGTGTTTTGCAGTGCCAACCGTATCCCATCCGATGTGACACCTGAAAGACGACCGCTAGAAGCGGTTGCCGAGAGTCACCGGGGTGACAAAACACAGTAGGGAGCGTTGAAAATTTGGATTCCAATTTCAAAAGGAACGGAGCGGTGCTTTGTAATATAAAAACACACAAACACACACATATATATTATTCTCCTTTCGTTTGTGATGCTACTCTCTTACATACCCTTGTTCTCTCCCCTCCCCTTCCTCACTCTACCAGAAAAGAGACACCTTTTGGCAAATCGCTGTCGCATACTTTGCGACGCGCATTCCGCACGTGAAGAAGAAGGATTGTGTGAAATATAAATCAGGCGCCCGAGCACGACGCTTCTTGCCGTTTACAAAATGCACCAAGCGGTGGCAACATGGGCACCTTCGTGTCGCGGGAACGGTGGACGAAAAATGGGGCCACCATTAATAAAGTTTCCGTTTGCCTGGTCCGCCACTTTCTCCTCACGCTTGACGCTGCGATGGAGAGAAATAAATGCAAACTTTTATTATTTAGACCACCCAAGAACAACACCCTCGCTCACCGGGAGGAACATTTTTCGCCCTCGGAATGGTCAGGTGGGTACGCTGCACCTAATGGGAATGCTGCCCCGGTCGTGTGTTCGCTGGAAGGTAGAACGTTACGAAGCGAGCGTCTTGGATACATATTGAATGCGAGCGATGAATAATTTAATCGCGCTTTTCTCTTCTCGCCTGGGCCGGTGTTGTTTTGTTGTGCCCATTGCGCTAAAAGTTGTTTGTCGTCGGTTGCTTTTGCATGTAAAGCCACGCTGCGCTTGGCGTCGGTGTTGGTAGTGCTATTAAAAATTAACACAATCACCTATTGCTTCTTAACCACGCTGGTGAAGACGTACACTTTTCAAACACAAAAACCAACAAAAGTCGGAACATCTTCTCCCAGGGGACGAAATCTAATGAACATTCCCCGCTAGTTGCTAATTTCATTTTTACCCCGCTAGAATCAACAACCGTTCAGGTGTTACATACCATCCCGACCATCCCACTTGGAGAGTATAAAAGAAAATGGTAAGATTAGTTCTCACAATGGACGCTTGCAATCACAGTTTGCCCGAGCGTGAAGCTCAACCGGCTGTGTGCATTACATTTACGCACCATTAAGACGACCAAAGCTTCCGAGACAGACGTGAAGAGCTCTGCTCGAAGTGGGAAACCATCGGTGGGGGGTTTTCTCCGCAAGCATTTTCACATAGATCGTCCCAAAGCGCCCATCTTCAGTGCATCTGTCCATCCATTCGTCATGTGGTGTACCGGTTGTTATTCATCCAACACCACGTCGGATGGTTTTAGTTTGCTTAGAGGAAATGAACACTGCTTCTAACAACCTGAACTGGTGTGTGTTTGGTATGAGGACAGCGTTTGAGTGTCGCTCATAAGGCTATAGAAATTCCGCAAAGAAAAAACAGACGAGTTAGAACTTAGCTTGATATTTTTAATGTTTCAAGATATATAAAATGTCTTAAAAATCATTCCTTCTAAATTTTACGTTAGAAAGCCAAGAGGAAATTTATTTTTTGTTTTCAAACCCATACGAACCAAATCTTGCTGTATAATCATATACTTTTCTTTTATTTGTTTTGTTGGATTTGTGGTAAGGACTAATAAAAGGTAAAAAAATAACATTTGGAAAACGAATTCGATTAAATAAGATACAATTTTTTTTTACAAAAATAATGTCAAATTAAAAAAAATATCATGAGCCTCCTATAGATCAACCATAATAAGGTCGATTTTTTGTTTTACTCTGACCACCCGCTCAATGGAAGATCACCTATCCTTGACTTGACGGTGATGACGTCCTTGATATTCTCTCTGTACGAGGACATTTCGCAACCATCGTAATGAGCAACAAGCAGCAGTGATTATTACGCTTGCTTGTAGTTTGTCCGCCGTCCACTGGCTGCTCGTTAACAAGGAACATACATCCTGTGGTGCCGTCGTCACACACATCCTGCGCTTTACCGTCCCGTAGATGGTTGTGCTTGAATTACTGTTTCGTTAGTCGTGAAGTTTCATGATCTTCGGACTCGACATTTACTCTCGGCCGGTGTAAACGAACTCGGTTTTTTTATACTCAAACATGTGCGGTTTTTTTTTTTCATTATTTTTGTCATTTTTTTTAATCAAGCCTTGTCGGACAAGCCGACCAAAACGGAAACAGGGCATAGCAAGCAGCTGCCGTGTCGGCCGTGGGCCTCTCATGCCTTCGCAGGAAGTGAAACATATTCTCACGAGCGTCCTCAACGTTGCAGTAATTGCAAGGATTGTGAAATTACTGTGTGGCATTAATTCCCGCCGGTAGGTCACGGATGATTATCACAGCGGGCGGCAACGAAAGCTCAGTTAAAATGAACTCGTTCTGTGCAGCTCGCAGTTGGTGTACAGCAGCGCACGGCACTCCTTAAAAAGGAAGATAGGGAAGTCAACTCGTCGGCTAACGAACGCACTTTTCGCTTACGAATATTTCATTCACGTTGCACACGTTCGGTCCCGGGCGTGGAGTTGCGTTGGAATATGATGCATTTTTTTTTCTTCGCTTATTTATTTGGCCAGCCAGCTTCACTTTCCAAGGCTAAGGAAACCACATTCACGGTGTGGGTGCACCTATATGATGCCGTGAGCGGTACCTGGTTGCACTTTTAACTTATGATTTCAACAGCATGCTGTATATGCCATGTAAACGCCTTCACTTGACGAGGGAGACCTCCGATATCTACCTTTCGCCGGCAGACTGCTTGGCCTGACTGAAAGAGCCAACTTGTTGGCAGTTTAAGTAACACAAGATTGTTATGCGACACGTCGGTGAAGGAAGTGAGCGCCCCAGGGCATTTACTATGGTGTAGTGAGGTAAACGTACCGTCGAGCAGGTGGTACATGTGCGTTTCCTGCTTCTGCCTTAACCCTTGAGGTATCAAGATCGTATAGATTTTTAACGGATTTGAGAGCACGTTGAGTTAATCGTTTGAAATAAAGTTACAGTATTTGTTCTCTAGCAGCCAGAGCGATCTTTAACTAGCCTACATCGTGTCCAACTTGAATCAGTCATTGGGCACCCCAGAGGGTTAAAACGTCTGCTGGTTTTTATAACCCTGTCCTCACTGTCATGTCGACTGGAAGAAACAGTGTGGCTGCATTTTTGGGGATAAAATAAACGTGATGGAAAAGGCACGTGGTTTGAGCGCTCCGATATTACGTGCGGTTACCGACTTTCGTTCTCGGTGGCAAACATTTTCCTCCGCTCAGTGTTTGTTGGCGTCAGGTTTGGAAAAGCGATCGAATATTAAGTAGCCCTGTTTTGCTACAAAACTGTGAACCTAAAATTATGCATCCATTTCTCGTGTTGCACTTACAGAAACTTTTTAAAAACCGATTTTTATCGCTTACCAATCCTGCCCTTAAGTGTGTGTTTAAATACTCGCAAGTTTTGCTGCTGCGGCAGATTGGCGGTTTAAAGTTGAATAAATCTTGGCACAAATTGGTGAATCTCTTTCGGGTTCCCCGAACGCCCGTCGAACGTGGGTCTGCTTTTGGTACAAACTACTTGAACGGGCGAAAACTTTCGTTCCGTTTTTTTTGGGTGGAAAAGTTTGTTTTGCTGCTTCAACTGCCATACTGCGAGCTACGGGGGAATCCGAGTTGCTTGTTGATTTTCTCACGGGAAGAAGATAGCAAGCAGACAGGATAAACAAACAGACACACGCACGCACACCAACGGATGCTCACTTCACTTGAGCTATCAAATTAAGTGAATTGGATGGTTTTTGTTTGACTCTCGGTGGCAAATTTCGCTCGGCGCTCTTCTGCCGCAAGGGAAGCGGAGAGCGACCGGAATGCGTGCGTCTTTCAACAACTTTATTTGTTCCACTTCAAACCAGCACTTTGCGTTCGGCCGTGTGGACTCTTTGTTTCTTATTTGTTCCTTTTGACGGTCGATGACGGTTGAGTATTGATGAAAGTACGAGATTGCTGGTGAATGAAGCAATGAAAGTGAAACTTCTGCCCCTGCTGTGAGTCACAGAATCAATTCGTGTGCGTGTGTAGTGTAAGGGATCGGTTTTCCCACGCGGCGAAAGTGAGCCTATCGTCGGCCGTATCGTCGTCGTCGTCGTCGTTTGGCGTCCTTATCTTCGAGCGAAATCGATAACCGCCACCACGTCCATCCTATCCAAACACGGGAGGTGTACACACGGTGATTGGTGAAGAGTAGATTGATAACGGGGAGCGGTGCGGTGGCGAGTGTGCGCTTGGCAAATAAAGGAGAAGCAAGAGGAATGTATTTTCACCCTTATTGGTTTTGTGGGGGCGCGCACGACCTGGAAGCCAAGTCAACAAATGTTGACTGTGTGCCGTCTACGCGGTAAAGGGAAAACGCAACAGGTTCTGGCGAATGGCTTGCTCCCTGCACTTTTGTTCCTTTTTCGCGGGATGTCAAGGGGAGGTGCCAGGGCCAGGGAAGCCATAAAAATGCCGTGCAAGTAAGGGGTGTACCCCCACCAATTGATATCGAATTGATAATCTAGCCTCCCGCGTCCGCGTGCGCTCGGTGTTTGGGGTTTGATTGTGAACGGGTCGGAATCTGTAATCCGTTGCGGGAAAGAAACCCCTGGTACGGTAAAATAAAGATTCAGATGAGGTAGAGAATAAAACCACCACCTTTCTTACCCGTCGCTCGTACGCGCGAGCGAGGCATATCAAAAAGGCAAACGAAAAAAGGTGGAAGTAAACGGTTAAAGGCAAGATAAAAGGTTTCGATCCAACTGCTTTCCACACTCTCTGTGGGTCAACGTTTGAAGCGGAATTCAGTGATCCGAATATTACTTCTTGGAGCGGGTAAAATAAAACAAATACATACTCCAAAAAAAAAAGAAACAACTCAGCTCGTAAATCCATCAGATACAGGCTTAGGTCAGCCCCGAATAGTAACCCCTTTCCACGGTCGATATGAAAACAGTTGGGCTGCAGGCATCGGATTGAATCGTTCATGTTCATGGATTCAATATATGCGGTGTGCTTTGGAGGGGGGGGGGGGGGGGGGGAATACTAAAAAACCCTGGAAGCACAGTCGGTCATTCGGGGGGCCTCATTTGATGGAGACGCCCGGTCCCCCGTACGCAACCGGTGAAGGAGATCGATTGCTGCATAAATCATCCGACCGATTGGAATGGAGAAGAATAAATAGAAATAAAATCAATCGAGTTGCGCAGACATATGATGGTGCCTTCCGCTTTAAGGAGGCTCATAAAATTTGACCCCTTTGCTGTGCTGAGACACGAGGGGCAGGCCAGCGAAAAGGGATACACTAATCAAAGAGCGATTTGTAAATCCGGTTCCGGCCTTCGCTTTTCACCTTCATGTTTTGTGCCGATTTTTTTTTTGGGGAATAGGAAAAACGTATCGATTCGCGTTGCTAACTAATTTTTTCTTTTTCTTGGCGAAATATTTTTGTTTGCTAGCCAAATGGAATATTTTTTACAGAATATGTTAATAATTGTTTAAATTGGTAACTACACTAGCGTGGAATATTTGGGGAGTAGAAAGAGTGAGTTGTACATTCTTAAAGTAGTTCTGATATATATATTATACTGATATCGTTCGACGATAGTGTTTCAATTAGCTGCTGGATTGTTTAGTCTGGACTGTACGAGTTTAAAGCGAATAATTGTAACATGTTTTAGAGATTTGTTTAAATATCCTGTTTTGCAACTGTCCCCTTTTTTACTGCAATTTATTTTATCTGCAGCATCTCTCAGTGCAAGAGAAAGAACGCCTATTTAGGATCAATGACAGTTACGATATTCCCACCCTATCGATGTTTGACAGTTTGAATGCTGGTCCCGAGCGCAAGGAAGAATAAATAACAGAATAACCGAAGCGAATTAACCCAGCTGGTAGCGAATGATGTATTCCCGGGCGCGAACGTACGTGCATATGCATCCTGATCGATAGCAGGGTGCAGATCGGCCGGGTGTTACGGTACAGCAGCTGCATCGTTTGTCGTAAATTTTAGCCTATAAATATGTAAATTAGTACGCGTTTGACGATGAATAAATAATGATTGATTTATTGATTTGATACTGCGCCGCCACCGCCGCCGCCACGAATGTGATGCGATGGTGACGCACGATGCATGAGATAATCGACACTGCACGGCAGGCAAGTAAATCGGAGGCACTGCTGGTGTTGGCAAACAACCATTTGGTGACATACTGGGTGTTGTGGGTGACGCGTGTGGGTGTGTGCGTGGGTTGAAATATATGGAAAAAGGGTTTGGCGCATTGTGTCATCGCCCGTGCGCTGCTAAGTATAGCTTACAAACTCGATTTTCCCTCCAAAAACACTGACGGTGACACGTGGAAACACGGTATGGGTTCGAGTCAGTGTTGGGAAAATGAGGCTTTTATGCACAACACACACACACACTCACAGCTATTAAAATTACTACATAACCTCAGAATTGTGTCAGCACGCGGCGAAAGCGGTGCCAGCTCGAATGTCGCGTGCATTTGAGAGATATTCGTTCCGTATTGCGTTCCCACCAAACCAAACTACAATCTTCATTCCCCCCCCCCCCCCCCCTACCCCCCTTGGCAGGTGTGCAGGAGGCAGGTCTATTTTGCCACCAGCTGTCCGAGCAATTTGTCTTCCGGAGACCCGTCGGCACGCGAAACTTTCGCACGTCGGTCGGCCGGCTCGTCCTCCTATCAGTGTCGATCTGTCTGGTCATGTGTCGGCGCTAGCTGTTTACGCTGTCCGTCCGCCTGGGTTGCTCTCTAGAGACGCCTTGCGTCGTTTGTGCGGAGACCATGGGATTATAAATTGAATTTAATACGCTGATGGTCGACACTCCATTTCAGCAGCGCGCGTTCTCACCTCCCCGTGGTCTTTCTGAGTCTGTGGAAAATGTTGCATGCGGTTATGTATGAACCCGTGTACACACACACACACACAAACCACCATGATGCACTTTTAGAGCGATTGGTGTTACGAGGCAAAGAGAGAATTTGATATATACAATGACTACGTGAGCCAGCAGCGTATAGCAATAGAGCGATTAGTTTGCACTATCTACTGCATTTGTTTATTAAAGCAGATTCTGTAGTGTACTTTTAAATATTTGTTCCATGTAATTCCACACCTTGATGCTTCGACTGCGCGATCAAAGCATTTTTACGTACATTGTAAAATGATTCCGGTAAGGGTTTATGTCTATTTTTTATTATTATACATTTATCTGAAAGCGATGTTGAACGAAAAACAAGAGAATTACAATTTTATTTTACCTATAAAATGACATAGAAAATGGAAATCCTGTAGGCAATAGATTGAATTACTGGACTATATATATCAATCTTTTGTTTTTGTTCGTTGGATGACGAAAGGATACGAGAATAGAGGGAAGTCATATGAACATAATATTTCCTTTACATGGCGTAGTCGTACCATTATTTTTGTATAAATGATTACTTTATGTTTACTCTACTCGGCAACATTATCATTGAGGATAATAGTCCAACCAGCGCATAGATAAGGGCACTTTGTAAGAGAAAGAACCGAATTTGTGGAATTTTTCTCTTTCGCTCTCAAAGCTCATCGTTGTTCGTTTCAACGCTTCGGGGATTTGGTTTTTGAAGCCACTTCCAATTTTGCCTGAACAATAATCCTCTTTGATGCTGCCGACGTATTGAGGCTCGTCCGTCCGGTCTTTGTGGTCGTTCCTCGTTGACCGGTCGGTATGTTCGTGCTTTTTACGAGGTGAGGATTTACCTTCGCCTTTGCCTTTGCCGTTTCTAGAGCCCGAAGAATCCCGGTATCCTGATGAGATCAACAGCAGCCGTAGAGGGTTTGCTTTTGCAAAAGAAAACGTGTAGCGTAACGAGTCTTGCTTTGATTTAAGATTAAGGGCAGATAAGTCCGTAATGAGGAAATATCGCAGTAAACATCGGGCTGGAAGGTGTTTTTATACAAAAAAAAAATTTGAATAGTTGAGAATTATTTTTGTTATATTATGTATAATTTTGATAAAATGAACCCCCCTTGATTGTTGTTTCGTGTTTAAAAGATCGAACGTCGAAGATAGATTTACCTTTTCTACACATACCACCCTTTTCAAGCTGGTAATTTTGACTCGTCATCAACGGTGTGTGTGTGTGTGTGTGTCTATGCTGCCTAGCACACATGAAGGAGGCGGGTGTTAACAGCGAGTAAATTGCGAACTAGAGTGTCAATGAGCCCGATGGTTTGCGTCCATTAGGTCATTCAGGGCGAGTAGTGTCATGTTGCTGTTGAAATCACAGTGAACATGTGTGGTAAGATTTTCTATTTTTTTTTCCATTTCCACGTCCATAATGGAGGCGCCCGGTTGCTCAACCGAACCAGTGATTTGTGTTTGCTGCCCCTAATGGCTATTAAATCGATGCCTTTAGCCTTTAATATATTATTAAATGCTTTTTCATCGCCCCGGCACTGCAGACGTGTGGTGATGCATTTGATGTTTTTCTTTTCGAAGGTAATGAATAATCTGTTTTGTGCTGTTGTTGCTGCTGCCGCCATGTTATGCCTCGGGCATGCGGCCACAACAGTACGGTTGTAATTTTTGTTGAGTGCCCGGAAATGAAGCAATCACACCACCTTTCTGCTCCCCTTTGAAGGATACAGGATGCGCACTTGTACATTGTAGTTAATCGCGGTATTATCATCTAATAGCAGCTTTCAGTGAATAATAGTTAAACACTTGGTTCGCTTTCAAAATTGCCCGATCACATACCCAACATTTCTTTCATACCCAACATTTACTTCATACCCAACATTTGAGAGTTATTAAAAAGTAACAAAATTACATGATCGTTCTGATTGAAATGAATGCATTCATTTTCGTAACTCGTAGTTTATGTATTTTTTGCCATTATTTTGAGCAGACCCATTTCATACGAATCAATTACCGTAATATGACGTTGTTAACTTACTTCGGCCGGTAATAGGTAATTTATTTCCGAGCAACTGTGCCTTCTTCAGCGGGATCGCTACCGGCAGTCGTACACCGTTGCCATACAACAACTCGCGACAACGCAAACTGTTGCACGATGACAATTTCCTTCCATCCTTCCGGGCGACGCAGCCATCACATCGTCCCTTAACCGCTGGTGTCTTTTGCGGGCGATGCATAAGAATTTTAATATTTCAAAAGCGAAATAAAGGGAAAACAATTTTAAATTAAATTTCTCCATCAGCCACCACCACGCAACACTGTCAGCGCAGCAGCACTCCGGGAGGGCCACAGAAGGGAGCACTTTCGGCTTGCCTGTGTTGCTTGATTCACTTTTTCAACCCACTGATAGCGCGATGGCGTTCGCAGAGAGAAGACACGCTTGTGCTACTCGGGGAGGTTTTTTTTCGTCTGTAAGCCCGCGAAGTTACTGAAAGATTAGGGAAAACAATTTTCCTCGGATTGTGCCTGCCAGCCAAGGCATGGGCGTACGTTACCTGCGTTGCTGGGTTCGTTTTCCTTTTTTTTTTGCCTGATTTCATGGCTTGCTTTTGTTTCGACGCAAAGTACCCGCGATTCTCTGGTAGCGCCGTCGTTATTTGCAGCCACGCAGGATGAACGGTTTCTGCGCTTTTGCACCTCCAGAACCTTTTCTTCTTCCTCCCACAAAACGCTTGGAGCAACAATCTGTGTAAAGCACCGCAGCGTGTGGCACCCAAAACGAGGGAGTGAAACAAGACAGACGGAGCAAAACGAAAAGTTTCCTCGAAAGAAATGGCAAACTCTTCTCAGTTTTTTTTTTTTTGAGAGGGAAAAATAGCTTGGTGGTCGTGCGACGGCTGCTGTGTTTGCTTAATCTTGATTCACAGGATGGTAGATTTTCGCGGTGGAAAAGAAAAGTGATAACTGCGCTTTGAAAGACTCCACTTGGATGTGTTTGTTATGCTTGTTTGTTTTTTTTTTCTTCTGTATTCTGGCGGAAGTAAAATATTAATGATTATAATCTAAGGCAACGGTGGTGAATTCGGAGTATGGAAATGAAATCCGCGGAATGAAGGGAGAATGCTAAAGAAGCAAAAACATAAAGATAACAAACTTCCCCTTATGCATGTACATTCGCTTGCATTTCCAATTTTCCACTCATGATAACACACTCTTGTTACTTTCTTGTTAGCGCGTCTTATTCGATTTTTGTTCCAACCATTTGGGCAACCACCCGTGGAGCAGTCCGTTTAGCTCAATAAGATTTTTGCCCCATGGAGGAAGCCGCAACGGGGGCGGCAAATAAAATTTAATCACTCACACATTTGTGCTGCGGTAGGTTGGAGGTTTTTGTTATAGAAACAAGCGTACAAGAGCGTTGATACAAGCAAAGAAGAACGATGTAACGATGTAAATTGATTTTGCGTTTATTTTTGAACCTATGTTCCTATTAAATGCGGTTTTCAATAATGTTTCTATACGCCATCCACATTTTTCGTTATTTTAAGTATGGCGCAACGCCTCCTAAAGTAAATCGTATGAGAAAATGTTTATTTTAAATTATCATTATCCTATCTGCTGTTGTTTTTTGGTTACTAATTTGCTTGTTTCTCTCTTTTTTATTTTTCCTTTCTTTAGGTAAGTGTTCCACGGCATCAAACCCACCATCAACGCACTGAATTTTGGAATGAAATTATGAACCAGTATGTGTGTGTGAGAAAAGAATCACCGGAGTTTCGGGCACAACAGGAAGGAGGCACTTCTGTGATTTTTTGCGTCTGTTAGGCCGTGTCGTTCGTAACTGGTGCCTACATTTAGGCGCACGTGCTTCTGCGTACCGATAGCAAATAAAAAAAAAGCGAGCGGTACCAACGCACAGGGACGAGAGTGGAAGGTGCAGATTGAAATTTAAGGCGTTATTATTTCGTAAGTACTTAATAAATTTCCTACCATGAAACATGACGCTGTTGCGCGGTCTGCCGTGGTGGAAATGATGGTGCTTGTTGCGCTTTTCCCTTCGAAACGAAACGAATCGTTTTCGCACGTGCCGAGGTGAGCAGGGAAAAGGTACGACTGCAAAGCCCCAGGTGTGGTGAGGGAGCCAGGTTTTTTTGTTGCTTCGATGTTTTGCTGTTCCTTCTCTCCACGCTTTGAAAGATTATTGTTCGGGTTCTAATTTTTGTTTCGTGTTTTTTTTCGCCTTTGCAAACGCTTGCGTACATTCGGGATCGGCTGCCGCGTCCCATCCGGTACCGTCAACCGGAACGGGAGAAACTGGCAATGCTGCTAGTTAGTCAGTCCGCGCGCGCGTGCGTTCGTCATCCTGCAGTCGTGGCGCGTTTAATGATGTAATCCACGGTTCCTAGGAGGATTAAGTAATTACTTTTATTGACAGCAAAAGTGGCTTCCCGGGTGGAATTTCTTCGTTTGCTTGCGAATGTATATATTCACCGCGATTCTCGAAGAGGCTGCCGTCGCGTGTGGTAGCGCCGTGAGTGTGCGGGGATGTGGTAATTGTGGTTTCATGTTGGTGGAAGATTGAATGGCACGGATTTTAACACCTCGCGTCGTTCGTCAAATCGGCTTAGGGGAAGTGCGCCGGAGTAGGAGAATAAAATATGTTTTTTACCCTACGGGGGAACCGCTCGTGGGTGGCAGGATCATAGGAGGAAATCTGATGCTCCGGCTTGGCAAACCCCGGGAGCAGAGAATGTAATAAAAAATCATTTACTGTGTGATAAAATCAATGAATTTGGATTTTTTTGCGACAAAAGCCATCATCTGTGAAAGGAAGAAAATCAAAGCTGTTTTCGAAGTGCTCCCGGTTGCCGGATTTGAAACGAACCGTATTTAAAGTAATAACTACCTTTACGCAAAAACGCACATTTCGGTCTTTTAGAAACGAGGGTTTAGAAAGCAACACAAACGATTGCCGCTTTAATATTTGTTGCCGCTTGCTTTCGTTTGCTTGTTTCTGCTGTGTTGCCGGTTGCATACCCTGAAGGCGTTTGCTACCATAAGCACGGCAACGCGAACGCTCGAGCCATGGCCTTGGTTGACCCTTTATAAGATTCGCTGGCCGGTTGCTAATTGAATTTTACCACCACCGCCTCCACACCACCCC